>JAAWXA010000004.1:9484267-9517113 GCA_038090715.1 Florisuga fusca | reverse complement strand
GTGTAGGAGCCCGTGTGAGAGTAGGTGACTGCTCCCGCAGCAGCCGTGACTCTGTGTGCGGCCCAGGCGGGAGCAGTCTGTGCCTGAGGGACTGCACCTGTGGGAGGGACTCATGTCCCAGGGGTTCCTGAAGGACTCTCCCGGGAGAGGGACCCCGCCTTGGAGCAGGGGAAGGCTGTGAGGAGTCCTCCCCCTGAGGAGGAAGGAGAGGCAGAAACAGCGTGTGGGGACCTGACCCTAAACCCCCCCTGCCCCTCCCTGTGCCCTGAGGGGCAGGCAGCAGGGAAGGGAGCCGGGACCAGGGAGAAGGGGGGGCTTGGGAAAGGTACTAAAATCTGGCCATGTTTTCTTTCTTCTAGTAGATTTAATTAGACTTTTTTTTCCACCCCAAATTGAGCCTGTCTGGTTTTTGCCCATTACTGCAATTGGGGAATGCAAACCTCCCTGTCTTTGTCTGGATTCCTGAGCCTTTGGGTGGATTTTCTCCTCCCGGACCCGCAGTGGGGGTGGGGGGTGAGTGGGTAGGAGCCTGGTTGTTACCGGCTGACCCTAAGTTGTGACAGCAGCGGTCCCTCTTGCTGTGTGGACTACATCTATACCTAGCAGAGATATTCCATGGTAACTTACTCACTTCTCTGAATTGTGTGAATTTTATTTGTTGTGCTTTGACACAATGTGGGTTTCTTCGAGGTGGCCTGAATGCTAAATTGCCTGTTGATTCTCATTTTGAAATACTGGCACATCCTTTTTATTCCTGAAGCACAGAAATATTAACATTAAAAAAACCCCTCCTTATTCCCCCCAGCCTGTACATTTTTCCTCTGCCAGAGGGACATTTTCTACAATTCCTACTGTAAATTTCCATTGTAAATCTAAACGTATACTGTAGATGGAGCTTTAAGGTTTTCCAAGAAAGAATTCCATTCACGTAAATCCCAGAGATACCCCAGTGATAAGAGAACTGGAGGAAAACTCACACAAGTCAGGGAGTGGGATGATGCCACATGTGCTTATGGTTTGGATTTGTTCTCTTTGCATTTGTCTCTAGAAAACACAAACTCAGGAAAATGTCTCTAACCTCTCTGTAATCCTCAGAAAAGAATGAATGATTGATTAGAGTCCTTCTTTAGCAAAGGGAACCACAGTGTATCGCATAGAAAGGAGAGAGAAATTTTCAGCTGGCTTGCTATGAGTGGTGCAGTCATTACTAAGCAAAAGAATTGTAATGAAATAGATGGAAAAGATTCCTGAAAGCCACAGTCTATGTCAAAATGAAAGGTCAATGGCAAATTCTGATTAGCATGCCTGTTTTAATAGGATTAATCCTACCCATGTGTATCAGAATCAGATCATTTAAAACTATACTTTCCCCATTGCCCCCTCTTCAGTTAGGAAAAGTTTCTAAGAATGACCACCTGAGCTTTGCTGAAGGAGTGAAATGCCAGACAATGAGGAGCTGGAAGAGCAGTGGTGATCCAGGCTAGCATAGCCTGTTTTCCTCTGTCTGCCTTCCTCTTCCCTCTCTACACCATGCATACACACACGTCCATCTCCAGTTGCCCTATAGGTACCAGGCTTACCCTGTAACACACAGGAAATAAGGACATCTAGAGAGGAAATTTCATATCAAGCAGCACACGTGTTGGCCTACTACTTGTGGGCACTCCAGAATGGAGATCCTGAGCTTGCCAGCAAGCAGGAAGGGCTACTTGGCACTTGTCTTAGGGATGTGTCTGAAAATACTTTGAAACACCAGTCTCTGATAGGGAGATATGAGATGAAGACATGAAACACTTACTCAAAATGTCTCCCTAAACAGATGATAGTGAAGTAAGACTTTCCTTTCTGAAAAGATCTGTGACTGCCTTTTACAGATGGCCTGTGAGATAAGGTGTCCTTGCATACACCATAATAACTGCATTTGGTTTCATCTTCACCCTCAGGCGGTTCACATCCATTTTCTTATCTGCAAAGAAGAAAACTAGACACTATTTTGGAGTGAGTGTGCATTCTCTTTCCCTTACCACTCTGCAGCAGATCATCACCACCTGGGTCAGAGAGAGGAAGAACATGCCTAAGCCTTAGTTGTGCACGGGCTGATTGAAGTCCTTCCATAAATCTCTCAGGAATTTTTGTTAGCTGAAACACTGAATCAGTTCAGGGACTAGAAGCCAGTGCTCCTCCACAGCCTCTCTGCAATTAAGGACACTGAATCATTTGCGTTTGTGTATCTGAGCTCTCTCAGTCCATTTCTCCAGTAAGACACCTGCAGTTGCCCTCTACTTTTGTAACAGTAGCCATGGCATCCCTGTCAGGGGACCTAACTTTTACTTCCAAGTCATGCTGAGGTGATCTTAACATACCCAAGCCTCTGCAGGGAATGCTGTAGTCACACAGAGTGTATAAATTTATCTTACATCTATCTACATTATTAATAGATATTTTAATAAATTGCTGTAGCCAGCTGGAGTAAGTCCATCAGGTGAACAGGCTGTCTGAAACAATAACTCATTGCCACCTAACGCCTTCTGTTGGGGTGCATGTATCTATCTATTTATGTCTGTAAAATGCTGGTAACATTAATTAACCCTCCATACACTATTTATAGGTGTTCCTTTTATATAAAAGTGTCAGCTGAAATACAAACACAGGTTTGTCACTCTCCACTGCCCTCCTGGCTCACAGCAGCCCATGTCTCAAAGTTTAGATAGACATCTGGTCTCCTTTTAAGCACGCCAGGGGGTGAACCCCCACTTTCTTTTGGGATCCTTCAAGCCACATGGAGGTAGGATTTCAAACCAATTCCATGGAGCTGAGCATCAAAGTGATGGTTGCTGTGTACAGTAAGTGCATTCATTAAGTGCATCAGCGCATAAGGAAGTTACAATGTCTGCGGGAGCACTGTGTTAAGAAAAGGATCTGCATAATTACAGACAGTGCATTATCCTAAATGCATTTTTGTCTGGAAAACCCTTGCTCTTTTCAGATTGTGTAATGTCATTAGTAGTACCTAGTGCATCTTTAACAGCAATTATCACTACTTCCTTTAACTCCCACTGTTCAGAAGCAGAAAAAAAATCCTACAAGTCAGAAGCAGCACACTTTCTTTTTGTGAAATGTGGTCTCTCTCCTGTTGTTACCTGTAGATCTATGATGAAACTAAATCTTTTCCTCCACCAAAATCAGATGCAGTATCAGCTCATTCGTATCTATTAGATGTGAACATTTTGTGGTATCTTACCAGTGATACACTTTAAATCACCCTCATCTTCTGAAATCCTCTTTAGTAAGATTGCTGGACAAGCATCTCAGAAAACAGTAGAAAGTCATTCTGGAATCCTTCTTTGATCTACTTTCAAAACCAGTTGGCAGTAAATTATCCCCAATTTGATTTCAGGAGTTTTCTCAATCATGAAATAAACCAACAACATCAATCAATGCTATGTATTAGGAAAACTTCCCGGTCTAACAGCTAAAAAAAATCGAGAGTTCAGAAACACTCTCATTTCTTTAACATTTGACATTATAAATAAATTTTAAATCCTGATTTCCCATTATAAAAAGGAAACTTTTTAAAGGCTGCAAATGGGATGGTACCAGCTACCACCAGGTAATTTTCAGAATGCCTGGTATATGTTTAGCTTATGTTTACTCGTGTGAGCAGGTTTTGTGACCCTGTGGTTTTTTAATATACCAGTAACATCTGCAACTGCACTATTAAAGAAAATAAAAACGGGCAGCAGACATCATGAACAGTTATCTTAACAACAGATTGTGCACTGGAGTAATGCGACCTTATGTTGAGATAATGAGAAGTCAGAGACTCCATCCAGCCACCTTAACTTTGTATTAGTGAACTCAAAGCTTTGAGCACCAGCCAAGCTTTCAGAATGCATCTATGAGACTATTTCTCTCGCTCAGTTTTCAACAGGATAAGGGATTTTTCCTCTACCTGCAACCTGTGTTTTGTTATCTGCCTAAGCGTGTCGCTCTGTTCAAAGTCTGGTGAGTCACTCCCTTCAAGGGCATGGTCTACCAAGGGCTTGCAAGGGCTTGCATTTCCATGATACCACGCAGAACAATTTACAGGAGATTATGTAGTGACAAGTGAAGTTGGGAGAAATGTTATGTTGGTGTCCTACCCCAAGTACAGAATGGACTCTCTAATGAGAAGGAATTCGCAGACCCTGAAGCCCAGTTGCTAGACAGCCCATATAGAAGACCCGATTTACAGTCCCCCTCTCTCTTCTTCTAAGATTCTATGATTAAGACATTAATATTAAATGAAAATGTTGCATACTGAATATGTATCTTAGCCGGGGCTGGACTCCAGATCTCACCGTTCCTAGAGGAGCAATCTGACTACTTTCATCTCATGTCTTGATAATAAAACAGAAGAGACGGGGGCACTTACATGTATTCAACACATGAGCTCCAGATAGGGATACCAAATAAATATAAAATTGATTCACCTGTGAGTCTCAGGTGGAGGAATGAAAATTTAACTCACACAGATAAATAAAAGGTTGGGCATGAATAGAATTTACCATTACTGCAGTTTGTGTAATGGAGTGGTTAATGAATAATTTTGTGCCTCGATGGAAGTGAGTATATTCTCATGACCTCTAAAATGCAACCACAATGTCTCAATGGATTAATGTATTCTATTTACGAGTTCTCTGTGTCACATGTTCCTCCCACATCTTTGTAATTGCCAACATGTAAGCAAGACTTGCTTTCCAGTAAGAGTTGATAACATAAATTTTTGCATGCTCAAAAAAACACCATCTATACCCAGATAAGTATGCAAAAGAAAAGAAAAGAAAGAAAAGAAAAAGAAAAAGAAAAAGAAAAAGAAAAAGAAAAAGAAAAAGAAAAAGAAAAAGAAAAAGAGCGCCTCAAAACATCAAAGCTGAGAGACAAGTCTTCAATAAGAGCAGTGTTTGTTTTCTCTACATGCCGGTAGTTTAGTTCAGCCAAATGATGAAATGATGGCTATCTCAAATAGATTCAGACCCAGAAAATGTGCAGCACACGGAAAACTAAATGTTTCATAGATTCTTAGCACACACTTACATAGCATATTTTCCAATCTCTAAATTTTATTGCAGTGATTTACAGAACAAGAAGTATGTCTTCTTTATAGTTTCGTATCTTTAATATAGATCTATGCTAGAACAGCTTTTCCCAAAGGTAGTCTGCCAGTGGGATGTACAGAGGGTCTATAATAATCTATGGCTGTCTGCTTCTTGCTACATGTGCAGTATAGTGTCAAAGCTTCTGATGGGATTTGATTTGTAAGATAATGTCCCACTGATGAGCAGTTCCACCTCAGCTGCAGCACAGGCAAATCTAAGGGCTGTGGCTGACAAAGGATTTCCAAATAAAACCTGTCACCTTGCTGCTCAGTGGGAAGAGGAGTCCCTGCTTCTTTTTTAAATGTAGAAAACATCTTGATCCCTGTTTTCCTGGAGTAAGAGTGGGCATCCTCTCTAATTAACTCTGTAATGGGGAGGTGAGGCTGCGACACCTGGGCTGGGATGTGGAGCAGGCTGATAAGAATTTCCTTGTCCTCGTGTTTCTTGATGTGGTCTAGATTTCCTGAGAAAATCTGGTTAAGAAATCTGCCTAACCAGTTACCTTCTATGTGGGATTCCACTACTCCATGAAACCACATTTCAGGACCTGTTAATGGGAAAAAGTTGCAAGATCTTCTCTTCCAGGGTACTGAATAGAATGAGCCTGGTTTACAGGACTGGTTTTAGTCTCCTGTCTGTGGCTGTTCATTTCCTTCACAGTCTGGGGGACCAGAGATGAAGGGATGACAGGAAAATTTGTATGTCTCAGTCCATTGTATGCTTTGAACCAAATACACTTAAGTGACAATTCATAAACTTTCTGCTCTTGTCTTGCAGACAGAGTTCCTCAGCAAATGTTTGGCTGAACTTCCTGAGTCTCTGAGCATTCAATAACTTCCAAGCTCTGTTGGAAGCTTGCCTTCCCTATCTTTAAACAGAGTGAGGACTTCAGTTATTTAAAGATAATTTAAAGATAATAAATGACATCCCTGACAACACAAGGTATTTCCAGCACACTACTCCTACCACATCTATCAGATGGCTGTTGCCTGCCTCATAATATTAATGGGGCCATCTTTATATCAATAACACAATCCCCCCTAACACAGACACATTCTTGTATGCTGTATTTAGCTACTGTTTGGGCTACTGCTCTTTTTTATTTAACTTTTATAAACAAAGTGCTCAGGAAGTCCTTCAAGTTAACATTCAGTAATTTCACCCAACATTTTAGGGACACAGTAATCTTTGTTAAATTATAGTATTGTTAAGTCACACTTGCATTTTCCTTACTGTCAATTTACATACACTTTTATCCCCCCTTTAACTTAAAAAAAGAACCAGTAGCAATCTTTTAACACTTTTGCTGTCAGGTGAACTTCATTTAAAGAGCTAAGCCTAAACACAGAAGTATTGTATTTCATGACATACATCTAATCCTCATTAGTTGACAAGAAGGTCATACTGCACAGAAATCTCTGAGATTTTTATTCTAATGCTCAATTTAGTCAGCTCAGTGGATGTTCTAGTACATTTCAATTAGGAACTGCGGGAAATAATGCAACAATAATATGCTAGTTTGTAGTAAGTAGGCATCTTATAAGTCCCCCCAATTGCTTGTTTTTTAACCTATTTGGAAAACTGAACATATTGTCAGTTTTTATGGGCTTTCTGTTGTAACTAAAAATGAAGAAAAGGGATAAGTTTTCTAATAGAACAAAGTAAATGTACACCATTACCAAGAAATTTAACCAGAAGGATTAAGTACATTCTTCTTTCCCAATGAGCTTTCTAACATGCATTCAATATACCTCAGAAAATCTAGACAAGATCCACAGAAGATATTTATGTCCTAATCTTCATTACTTTAACCAGGGATCAGAAAATGAAATAGGAATCCACCACTTTTAAGTGGATTTGGATCTGACTTACAGACCTGAATAATGTGGGAGGACTGTTTTGAGGTGAAAGGAAAAATCTGTGTTCTGTGGTGTAGAATTAGGCACATAAAACTCATTCATGTGGGTTTTTTTCCTTTCAGATTTCACCAACATCAAGGACTAAGGCTGTTCGTGTTCTAAATCACCTCCCACAAGGCCATTTCCTACAGATGCTTCTATTTGTTACCAGTGGGCAGAAAGGGCAGTGCCAGTAACTGAGGTATTATAAGGATGGTCACACAAGAAATAGGGCTAAAATCTATTATCTTGCTGGCTGTGACAGGCCTCTCAGTGACCTGTCATTCTTAACAGCATTGCTGGATTTGGTATTGGTTTCAGAAACAGCTCTTTGGGTAGATTTGCAAAACCACATGGATGTTTCTTGATGAGCTGATGCCATGCAAAAGGCAATTTGATACCTGTTCCTCAGGCAGTTCATATTGGGACATTGATACAACAAAAGATACTGCAAAAGATTTCATTTGTAATTTTGGGGTGACATTCATCTACTATGGTATCCATGAGCAATCAGCTAAGTCTATACTGCACTCTGGTCCTGAAATTCTCTGTGAATCAGTGTGCTTATTCAGCCTGAATAATTAGAAACATCAACCTTTGTCCATTCTATGGCAAGTGAACTCAAAATAGCACTTAAAACCACATTTCCTTAATTAAAATGTTTCCTAATTAAACTCTAAATATTTGCAGGTCTTATTAGTCTCCAGCATAAATATTAATGAGGTGTAGCTTGTGAATGCACAGAATTTCAGAGAGCAGTTGTGACATTCAAATTACCCAGTGCACTGTCTGGTACATAGAATCTATGTATCCATTTGCAGACACTCCTCCTGGGTTTGCCAAGTTCTTTCTGATACTGATAAACCTCTAGAGGCTTAGACTGTATGAGCTCTACAATTTATGTTATATACACCTTCCAGCTGCTCAGATGCACTTTAACCCATTACTACAATGTAAGGTTACTGTGCTGTCTCAGGACTACTTTTCATTATCTATTCAAAGTAAAATGTGAAATCTTGAAGCCAAAAAAATCCTAATTATGTCTGGGAGAACCTATCAGCATTTGACTTAACATTAAAAACACTTAAACAACTTGCCAAGTTCCTAAGGTGTATTATAGACCTGTTTTCTGGTTGTTTAAAACTCAACAGAGAAAAATAAAATCTGTAACATGGAAAACATGTTATAGACAAAAGACTTTATGTGATGAGAAAGCCTTTCTGCCTGAATGCTCTGCTTTGGTTATTTTCCCAGGGGTTTTGTAGAGAAAATGGAAGACCACAGTCAATCCACCGGACGGTCACTTCATCTGACTTCTTTTCACTGTCTGAAGGAAACAACAACCAAAAAAGAAAAAAGAAAAAAGAAAAAAGAACAAAGGAAAAAGGAAAAGGAAAAGGAAAAGGAAAAGGAAAAGGAAAAGGAAAAGGAAAAGAAGGAAAACCAAACCTGATTCCATGTGATAATACTATTTGTATAAGTTGTTGATTCAAGAGGTAGCCCTTTTAAAGTACTATTCAGATCACACTGGCACTCCAAGGTGTGATGTTACCTCGTGTTGTCTGGTCATGAGATGATTCTGTGCCCATGAAGTTCTCTGTCATCATATGCACATATTTACATGCTGAACATCATGTGACACTGGAAATGTGTCTTCTATTTTTCCTAGGATAAATCCAACCTAGATACACAGGTTTAACCATGTCTGCGTTGCACAAATGGAGGTGTTGGTGGAGGACCAACATCCAGATCCATCCACACTAAGGTTTGGCTGCTCAGTTAGAAAGCTGATCATCTCCAGCCTTTTCTAGAAACAGGCATCTCCAGAGGGCAAAAGAAGGGGAGCCTGAATTTAGGCAGATTTAATTATACATTCTGTAGAGGAATCTGGCTTTAAATATGTGCTATAGGAATGATTACATAAATTTCTCAAAAGGTCGGGGTTTTTTGATCCTTAGCCTGAAGAGATAAAAAATTATAATTTCTAGTTAAGTTGTCCTGGCAGTTCATTGACTGGGTATTTCTTTGGGATGTCAGATCACAGCATCATAGCATGGTACCTATAGTTTGATCTTTGGACATTTTGTCAGAAAAAGCACACAAATAAAAAGAAGTAAATGGAAATTGTTGAGATGAACATTAGAATTAAGTATGAAAATGTCCACTACTCTATTTTATTTTGCTCTGCTTAGTAACTTTCCAATAAAATATTTAAATCTGTTTTAGAGAACAGATGAAGTCAGTTATTCTGTATGGCATATGCTGGCCACAGTTGACTGTTCAACTCAGTGACAGCAAAATGACTTTTCAAGGCTCTTTAGCTGCCATGTCTAAAACCTCTGGCCTGTATCAGCATGACAGTGGTATGGAAATTATCTAACAAACATACACCATCTAAAAAGTCTACCTGAAAATTCTGAGACTCTAAAATTCTTACCAATTTATAAAAAATAAAACCAATCACAGAATAAATGTACATTAAAATAATATTTCTACAGAATATTGGCACAGACACCAAACACCTCAGAAGGATGGAAGGAGGTATGGACTCACAAACCACATGTTTGTGATACATACATTTGAGCTGCAGAAATTCTTGTTCACTTTCCATGCCCAAAGCCATTTCATGGTTGCTTGATCTAGTTTAGCCTCCAATTACTATACATTTTCCCTGAGATATGCACAGGGAGGTATGCAGTTGTTCAATTTGTATGCAGTAACTTCTGACCTAGAGGTGGAAAACACACACATATTTTCCTGTCTGTGACTGTCCCATGTGAAGCTCTCACAGCTCCCAGAAGCAGCAGATTGCAAAAGGCTCTTGCCAGGGAGAGGTGGCTGTGACAAATATGTCACAGAGGGGTCATCTTGAGAAACTACACCTGCCAAATCAAAAAGCATTTGCCTGTATAAAAATGCCCTCGGTGCTATCTTGGATGCTCACCCAAGCTGTATCTGTGCCTGTACAGCTTTATTAGCAGATCTTCTTTTCTTTTGTATTTTTAAAAGCAGTATTGACTATTGTATGGAGAAATTCACAGGATCAGTTATGTTTGAAGGCACTCTGAAGGCTGTGTAGTGAACCCTCTGCTCACAATAGGTAAACTTAGGTCGGGCTGTTGAGGGGCTTGTCCAGTCAAGTTTTGACTGTCCCTGTGTGTGGAGATCCCCGCAAAAAATTCAGGTCACCTGTTCCAGCAACCCTTGTTGTGCAATAATGCTTTTTCCTATGGAATCAGAATTCCCCTTGCTGTAATTTATACTTGTTGCCTGTTTTCCCACCACTACCCACATTCAAGCAGAGCCTGGCTCAGTCGTCACAGAATCCTAGAATGGTTTGTGTTGGAAGGGCCTTTAAAGATCATCTAGATATAAACCTCTGCCATGGGCAGGGACACCTCCCACCAGAGCAGGTTGCTCAAGGCCCCATCCAGCCTGGCCTTGAACACTGCCAGGGAGGGGGCAGCCACAGCCTCCCTGGGCAACCTGTGCCAGTGTCTCACCACTTTCACATTGGAGAACTTCTTCCTAACATCTAGCTTAAATCTACCCTCCCATTAGATGGTTGAAGACAGCAATAAGATCTTTCCACACCCCCTTCTCCTTCTTTTATTAAAACTGAACAAACTCAGCTCTCTCAGCTTCTCTGATAATCACAGGCCTAAAACCAGAAGCTTACAGTAAAATAATCTGTTGGCTGCAATCAGCAGCTGGAGTCAGTAACACACCATTCCCCACAGCAGCTGTAATTTCTGCTCAGCACCTCCTTCCTTTAAGCAAGGTGTCACTGCAGTCAATGGATGTTTCTCCAGAGGATGGAAAGTGGAAATAATTCAGCAGAGCAAAAAAAAAAGCAACAAACAAGATTAAAAATAGGTATAAATTATAAAGAAGTATCCAGCTGTCATTGGACACAGTCCAGTTCATCCTGAGGTCTCTATCAGGCCAGTACTTCAGGCCTAAGTCTGCCCAAGTGATTGCAGGTTAAATTTATGTCTTGTAGGGAAGGGGGGTGCCAGGTACTTCCATTGCCCAGCTGTGAGTGTTTATCAGTGCATCTGCTGCTGCACAAGGGAAAAATGATAAATCAGAGCACTGGCAAATGCAAGGATACTTTTGACTTTCCTGCTCAAAACCACACACACTCCTGTCGTTTTTTTCTGTCCTATTTTCTTCCCCAGGCAAGGAAAGGTCAAGGTGTTGAGGCAGTCAGAAATCCAGTAATGACTTCTTGGTACTCAGGCTGGGTTTATGTTTGTACCTGTGGATACAGATGATGTCTGCTCTGTGCCTCAGCTCTGCCTGGAGTCTGAGGCTGCTGGAGAAGGGAAATGAGGGGTTGGCAGAGCAGACAGTTAAACCAGTGCCTGTTCTACTCAGACAGCCCAGGCAAGGGAAATGCAGTCAGCTCCTTTTGCATCACTAGTAGCTGCTGCCTTTCATGCAGGGAAAGCTTAGTTGGTCAGGGTACCAATACTGTTCTCCAGGAGCTTATACAGCTGGCAAAGGAGGGCTTTGTATCTTTACACAGCTAGAAGAAGAAGGAGATTGTAATGTATTTGACATTCAATATTGAGAAGCAGCTATTTGAATGGTGGTAGCAATAAGAGTCTTTTATCAAGCAATGAAAAACAGAGTGAGGCAATGTCTTTTTCTGACATTTTCATGAGTGTCTTCTATACAGCCAGAAACACAGTATATGACAACCTTAAATGGTAATGCATCCTCCAGACCTTCAGATCTGATTTTTCCCTGAACTCTGCACCACCTCCTTAATCAAACATGTAACTTTTTAGTGTCTTGTTTTTATCTCGATGCTATAATAAATACTAGACTTAAATACTATAAAATGATCAGAAAGCCCCAGAACAGTAATTCCCTTACATGGGAGAGAATAAAATTGCCTTTAACAGCAAAGATCTCTCATTACTGCACTGCTCTGCTGCAGTGTGCCTCTAGATTTTATGCCATAGGGAATAGTCAAGCGAACTAAGTATATTATCATCAAGACAAAATTATAATCAAATTAACACAGTGGATTAACACAGCCAGGAACTGACCTGTGTTCCATGAAAGTGCAGGCACACCAATATCTGCCTTCCAGGCTAATCTTCCATGCTCAACAAACATACAGTCCTGGTCATTGCAAGTGCTGGCAGTTCTCAGATATATTTATTGGCAGACCATTGGCAATGATCTCTGAATGGCTGGCAAAATAATCCTGACAGTCATCCTCTGTATTCTCACCTCCCTCACCCCCCTACCCCTCCTGTCCTTTCAGGCTATTCTCAGAGAGAATATTTAGGGGGAGAGAATAATTTAGGGAGAAAGTGTTGTAATGGTGATTTTCAGAGAAGGCTGTGTAGTGAAGGGAAAGGTTTTTAAGTAGGCATCTTCAGAAATTTTCAATTGTATCTACACTCCAAACTCAACAAGATGTCCATGGAAGTTAGGCATCCAAGGTCCTGAGCATTTGGGATGTAAGACTTCCATTTCACTCAATTTTTAAACACTTCTGAATAATTTTAACGTATACTTTTGTACATTCTTTCCTCCATTGCCCCACCTGTAACCTCCAAGCTCCAAATGGCTTCCTGACACTGGTTGGCACAAGATACTTGGAAATCTGCTATCGAATTAGCTTCCAAAAGGATAGCTAGTGCAATCCACTTTTCAGTCACACATTTAACTAATTCTTACTTCTCTTGTGCAATTTTTCATGACGTTGTCATCTTGAATCTCAGCATGCAAAATTTCAGCTTCACTGTACTCAGAGACAATTCTTTTGAAGAGCAGACATCAGTATTTCTGTCAGCATATCTATTTGACACTTGATGCAAGCTCAGCTGGGCTTCCCAGGTGCTACAAAGATCTTAAACCACTGCTCCATCATCAGACTGGAAAAGAAACAGGACTAAGAGGTGTATAAATCTCCTCAGTCACGTTGTTTTGAAGATTCACAAGCATATAACCCACGCCTGAGCATTACCTGTCTGAAATGGGAATGCTTACAGCTGGAGCTGGATTGCTGAGAACAACTTGCCTGGATTTCATGCCTGGCTTTTATTCAAAGAGCTGCTTCACTAGCATTTGAAATAAAGCATTATTATTTATATAGCCCAAGTGTTTAGGAACACTGAGCACAGAGGAGGACTTTACTGTGGTAAATGCTATACAGACAAAGCTAGCAAAGAGCTTAGATCTAGCCCAAGAACTTTAATATGGGACAAATGATAATATAGAAATTCAGACAGTCTGGAAAATATTAAGTTAAAATAAGTCAATATCGGTCAGCACATCAGACAGTGATGCTAGCGCACAAGTTGTGTAAAATCCATCAAGCATTTCTGTATAGGTCAGGTCACAACAAAGAATTAAGGATGGAGTTTTAGAAGAGCACAGTCTGGCTTGGAGCAGCAAGAGCATCCCACATCTGGACAGTTGTGTAAGTAAAAGTATTGTTTGGCAACATGATAACAATAACAGAGTTACAGAAGTTCAGGTATGGAAATCATCCCCTTAATTCTCAGTGAAAGATGATACAAAAATGAGGTAGGGCAGAAGGGACCTTGAGGTTGTGGACAAAAATGTTGTTCTTTTGACAACAAGCTGCAGGAAGCTGGGCATGGCCTCCTGTGCAGGAGCTGTGGTTTGGTTGTGAGCCTTACCTGGATCCTGCCCAAGCCTTGCAGCCCTAGTCTTGTGCTTAACCTCATGTCCTGACCCCCAGCCCAATGTCTCAGCCCACTGCAGTCCCCTGCACTCTGTCAATGGTAGGGCAACACTGTCAAAACAGGTAAAAAATATTTTTGCAGTGGCCTTTCTGCAGACAGCAAGGCTGCGGGTTCAAGAGTGAGAGGAGTGTATTGCAGATACTGAGAAAGGAGAGTAGGATTAGCCACGAGGATGGGCAGCAGCAGCCGGATTCAGACATTGTGGAACAAGAGCCCACAATGCTGAAAAAAGCACTGAAATTTACAGCTGCAAGTGAGATTTGGCTTGGAGAGGTTAGCAAGTAACACAAGTATCTGATGTTCACATAAGTGAGAAAATGAATTGTGAAGGACTTGAGAGGAAGAGAGGATGGAGGCTGTTTTTTAGCTATATTGAGGAAAAGCTTGTAACTAAACTTCCAAAGGAGTAGAGAGAAAAACCCTGGAGATGTTATCTGGCCACATGAAGGTGAGTCTAAAGTTCAAAACTAAAGATCAGACTACCAGCAAGCTACAAAATATTATTCATATACAGGAAAACTTCTTGAAAAATTAATTATGTCTCCTCACTAGAAATTCAATAATGCTATTGCTCCCTGGAAGTAAATTATCTTGCTGGAAATAATTTTCTCTATTGACTGTTCTCTCTTTCTGAGAACAGAAAAACATCTACTTAAGCAGTTTTTATTCCAATTAAAATGTATTACCTACATCAAAGTGAGGTTCTATACTCAGGTGTCATGCTGTTACCAATTTCTATCTCAACAGTTGCTCATCTGATCCTCATCTTTTTATTTTCCTAAATTCAGTGAACACAGAAGATCAAATCTTATGTTTGATCAATAGAATAATGCTCACTAGAAGAAAGTTAGGTTATGCCCTGTTTATGAGGCTTTGTTTCAAATTGAATAGTGTATTTTAGTATCCTTAGTCTCAGTACATACACACTGCTGCTGATTTACTTTCCTTTCAGTTAGAATTGTAGGATCATAGAAGAGCCTGGGTGTCAAGGGACCTCAAAAAATCATCTGGTCAAACCTTTCATTGGAAAGGGAGCTTATATGAGATTATCTAGCACCCTATCAAATTCTATCTTGAAAATCTCCAGTGGTGGGAACTCCACCACATCCCTAGGGAGGTTGTTCCAGTCAATGAACTGTTGTTTCTCTCTGTAAAAAATTACTTTCTTGTTTCAAGGTGAAATCTTCCCTGTGCATCTTGTACCTGCTGTCCTTTGTCTTCTCCATGTGGGTCCTTGTGTAGAGAAAGCCTCCATTCTCTTTGTAGCCTCCCTTTAAGTATTGTGCTACTTCATAGGGAAAAAAAGAAAATAGAACACAGCTTCTTATATTCATCCATTTTACAAAGAATCAAGCTGTTGCTATTACTTTCCTCTACCCTTTTAGGAATTTTAATATGTTCAGCCTAGACATTTTATACTTCTCAAATTAATCCAGAAAAAAAATCTTTTGGAAAAATCACTGTATGACTCTTGAGGGTATTTTGCTTCATATTCTCAAGTGGGTAAACAAACATTTAGCTGTATATTGTTTTTTATATTGAGCAAGCATTTTGCCTAGATCCATGTGTTGCCTTAGAAGTAGCCACAGGCATTTTCTTTGAAACTTTATTATTTCTTGATAATTATCTTCCTCTAAATTTTTAATTTTTAGTATCTGAGAGCAGACAATCTTCTTGAATTTTCACTATTAGCATACAAAGCATGTCTGAAATTGTCATTCCATCCTTGCTCTCTCTACCTCTCAAAATACAGAGTAAATATATGGGGAGATGCCAAAATCTGCCTCAGCTAACAAGCAAGGTCAAAGGTATTAAGTATATAAGTATTTCACCATTGGATCATTGTAGTCACTAAGAAGCATTGCTGAAGGTGAATGGCAGGTTTCATGATGCATGCTTCTGTCAAGAACAGCTGATTGAGCCCTTTTCAGCTGCATGTTTATGCAATGTCTGTGCATGCTGATCACAAATTAAATATGTGAGGAGTAGCAGGGTGGCTGTCTGCTGCCATTGCACAGATGGGCTGGTTATTGTGGAGCAGTGCTGCATCCTGCTGATGCCAACAGGCTGAGAGAGACAAAGCAGCCTATCAGTCAGCTGAATCAAGTCCACTGTGCAGATGAGGACATTTTTGCAACTTACCATAATGATTAGAGATCATTTGCAAACTGGTATAGCACTGGGAATGGTAAATACATGGTGAGGAGATGGGAGGTTATACAGGTAAGTGGGTATTTAAGACATCACTCTGCATTAAAACATCACTCAGTGAAATAATTTAGAATATACGTAACAGTTTCACTGAAAGTATGTGTGGGAGCGCATAAATAAATCATAGTTACAGAAAGATTAATTTTGGAAGTAACCTCTCAAGGTAAACAAGTTCATTTGCCTGCTTAGAGCCGGGCCAACTTCAAAGTTATGTCAAGCTGCTCATGGCCTTGTCCAAGTGAGATATGCAGATCTTCAGGGATGGAGATGATACAGCCTCTCTGTGTAAGCTGTTCCAGTGTTAAGACATTCTAAACACTTTTCTCCTTATACCCAAGCAAGATTATCTCTTTCTTCAGCCTGTCACTCTTACCTCTTAACCATCCACCACCGTCTTTCCCCTTCAAGAGGTAGTTTTGAGACCAGTTCCCCTTCTCAGCCTGCCCTTTTCCAGACTACACAAACTTCTTTCCCTCAACCTCTTCTCACACACATCATGTGTTCTCAGCCAGCCTGCTGTGGGACTCCATCCATTTTGATGATGTACAGACATGATGTAGAAAGATAATGTGGCAAGGACATCCCGGGTGCCTGAGGCTGGAGATTGAAGCCCCCCCTTGTTGGTGGTGACCAACATTATGGTTGTGTTAATGCCTTTTTCTTTGCTCAGCTTCCTGGATAAAGGGAACTTGGGAAGTAGGTGAGGTGCTGAATTGGTTTTGTGGCTAGAACAGTGGGAGGTCTGCAGCAATGAGCTGGCATATGACACAGCATTTGTGTTCACTCCAGCCATCACAGAACCCCTGTGAAAAGCACATCCCTTGTTTCCAAAGGGTGTCCTAATCAGAGTGTGTGCTAAAGACAGCATCCAGACCACTGGGGATTTCACAGAGTCTATCATTTACTCAACACAATAGGTGACTGCTTTGAGGCAGCCTAGAGTCTATCTAATGAGACATAACGTCCTATTTCAGCCAAAGCTAAACCTGGTGTTGTTAATACAAAAAAAATTAATTCATTTTAATTATATTCTGAATTTCTTACCTCCTCAAGGGAGTGCAAATTGAATCCAATTATGTTTCCTGTGTGGGCCAGCTGTCATGAGACAGGTTGACTCCTGATCCAGGCTTTTATTTAGGATTCGTAGTTTTCTGAGGAGGAGAGGGAAAACTATTAACTGCTGACAGAAGAACATACAGAGATCCTTAATATTATGAAGAATATTTAAGGTCTATGTACTAAACAACATACAGAGGAATCTTTTTTTCCTCTTCTAGTCTGAGTTTAAGCATTAAGGCAGACTGATGACAATATGCATTCATCTGCCAGACCTATTGAGTCTATTAAGACTATTCTCAAAATAAACTCTCTCCAAACCAAGTTAACATAGGAACTAACGTGCAGTGAGATCCAGCTCTACCTTTAGTATATTATTGATATAGAAAAGCTTAAAATTTTCCTTACATGTCATCTTTGGCTATTTTACAAGGCTTGGTGTAAT
This sequence comes from Florisuga fusca, assembly GCA_038090715.1. Lineage (NCBI taxonomy): Eukaryota > Metazoa > Chordata > Aves > Apodiformes > Trochilidae > Florisuga > Florisuga fusca. Next base: position 9,499,631 of record JAAWXA010000004.1, on the reverse strand, counting down.
CCTCTGCAACTCCTGGCAAATGTGCCCCCTTTCTGTATCCTGAGGGTGAAATGGGGATAATTGCCTTTCAGCTGGAGAAAGTGATCCTTAATGGGCCAGTTCAGTGTCTGTACTTGGCACCCACCTCACAGATGGCACCCATCCTGTCTTCAGATCAAATAAAGAATATTCTGTAAGTTTGCTGCAGAACCCAGAGAAAGGAGCCCAGAGTAACTGCTGTAGTCAGAAGGGAGTGGATCAGCCACCTACACCTAGACATACAATTCAGGCACTTTAGGGCATCTGAGAAATCTCTTCTGGTCTAGCAGATATACCACAGGACCTACAAGGTGACTGTAATCTGGAGCAGAAGCCAGAGGCCAGTCGGGACATGCTACAGCATCTCAGGTGCCATTGGACACTTTTGTGTAGGCAGCTGAATTTCATCCTGGCTGGCATAGCCTGACCCAACATCTCACCAACCACCTACAGCCCCTTCAAGGAGGCAAGCAGCCACTGCCTTGGTCTGCCTTGGTGCAAAATGAATCCCAGTTGAAATCCAGATAGAAGTAAAACAGTCATTGCTGCTGGTGTGGGTCTACTGTAACTCCTGAGTGAAGATAGCTTCAAAACCTGATGCTGCCTGGACACATCTGCTCTGCTGCCAATATTGAATTGGCAGTTCCTGACCTTCTTTAATCCTTTAGATTTAACTTTATTTACACTTCATTTAAATTTAATGGCTTCAGGCAACCATGGGCAGTCATGCCTTACCCTTTTTCAGTTTATGTGCAAGGACTCTCTGTCTTCTATTGTCACCAGCCTCCCAGTCCCAAAGGCTCCTCAAAAGGATCATGGGTTTTGACTTTAGTCAGAGCCACTCATTGTAGCCTCAGCTGGGAAAAACATGAAGTTGCTCCAGCCAATTTAACCTGCACAGATCTGCATTTGTTTTTTTAATGGACTTTCAAGCTTGACTACTCATCCTTCTCATTGACTACACATAAATAATACATCTCACTTAAACTAGGTGAGATGAATTCCCAGCTGTATTCATCTACCTGCTTTATGCCTGTGGAATACAAAACATGCCCATCTATTTTTAACTGTTAAAGACCAAGAGTAATAAATAGATTAATGCAGAGACTTGTGATTCACTTGCCATGATTGCCTATGTTAATGGAAGGGAAGCTGTCACTACTAAATAAAGTATCACTGAGTGAGAGGGAAGTCAATATCAAAACCATTTTGTATTGATAGCACATTAAATACCGCTGCTAGGCCTGTGATGCTTTGGTGTGTAAGAGCTGATGTGTGGTCTCCAGCCTGAGACTTCCTGGGATGGCAGAGCCTTCAACAGCATCAAGATCCAGCTCCCAGGAAAGAATCCTTTGTGGCACTCCCCAGGCATTTCTGATTTTGGATGTTCTGAGAATGCCATATTTTACACCGAACAGTATATATTTTTATATATGCTATATTTTTATATATTTGTATATGCAGCCAGCGTGTGTTTGTTTGTGTGTGTCCATACATTTCCATGGCAGACAGGGCACTGAAGGGAGTGCAAGAAGAATGCTAGAAATCAGTCCCTGTGACAGACAGAAAAGTGTGATGCAGTGCTCCTGTCCTTTCAGGGATATACTGGGAGGTGTGATGGAAATCTTGAAATTACCCATCCCTTTGGTTCCTCTGCAGCTTTCAGTTTTTCTTCCTTTCTTATGCATCAACTGTGGTACTTTCAGGACAAGAGAACACTTGATTTTAGAAGTCTTCTGCACTTGTATTTCTTTTCCGGATTAATGGTATTAGGTTCATATTATATGTTCTTTACCAGTAGATGGGCTGGTCATAATAAAAGTATTGTAAAATCCTCTGACTTATTCCAGTAGACACTCATCCAGTGCAGCAACTACAACAAATACCAGCAAAGCTGTCGTGACAGGGCCTGCCTGCAAAGCCTTCCGTAAGTTGGGGTTGGAACCTCTGTCATGATAAGGAAAAGGTACAACAGCTCGCAGCAGCATAGGAATTGCCACAATGACACAAAAAAGAAAAAGCAGTAGTCCTCAAAGGGTAGGTCAGAAATCTGGCTACAAGCTCTCTTTTTGCCCATATTCTGAACTCCAAGTTATGTGCTGAGCATTTCAGGAAACCAGAAATGTCATAAATCAAGGTTTACAATGATGAAGGAGGGATAAACAAGAAGAATGGGTGAATTCTTGAGCAAAATGTTTGCCATCGAGGTGTGATGAAACCCCGCAGTGCGCACAAACACCTGCATGGCATCCGCACAGCATCCAGCTCTGCCAGATCTAGAGAGGACATCCTACACAGATGACACGAAAGGAGAGGAAGCCCATGATTGTTTCATTAAAAGCAGGAAGATCTCATAATTATAAATAGTTTCCATCTTACAGCAGCACTTTGAACAGTGATGATGGCTATGTGAGAGCTGATGTGCCAGGCTGCATTGCTCCAGGATGGCAGACAGGGCAAGCCACACAGTGCCTCAGACCAGTGTGCTGCACATCTGTCCTCTCTTGGCACCATGCAGCCGGTCCTGACAATATTAATGTAGTTAGGTCTTCAACTTGTGGGTGTGCTGACAGCACAGGCATCTGGAAAATGTCTCTGCTGTTCTATTTGGCAAAGTGTTCCTCCTTGCATCCCCCTTGTATTCACTTCCCAAACACTCTCTTCCTCATTATTGACTCTTGATGAGAGGATCCCATCAATGGGGCAGTGAGGCTGGCTAGGAAACGAGGTACTGATATAAATTAATAGCATCAGGACCATTCATACAGTGCCAGGAGAAAAAAAATATTTGCAGGCTAGCAGTAAATTATATGAAATCTGTAAATATATTGACTTACATCCCCTGTGGGCAGTCACTTTAGCTTTCTGCTCCCCTCCTCACCAGTGCCCTGTAGATTCTGAAATGCCCATCTAGTCAGCCAGGCAGTGGACAGTTTGCAGAGAGTGGCTTCTAAGACACCCTTTGCACCAAAATTATCATCATCTTCTCAAAAGATACTTCACACTGGAAAACACAAAGGTCATTAGAGGCATTTGTGTGAACTTTATGGATATTATTATTCAATGACTTCAGGCTCAGAGTCCCTTTTCTATAGCTAAATGCAAGTGATTATTATTTTCACAGGCTCTGCCACTCATCTATCTGCAGCAGAGAGGTCTTTTGTCTTCAAGAATCTCATTTTGTTGTATGATCAAAGGTATTTCAACTTCAAATTAAGAACATTCATTACTAGTACTCTAATACTAATTACTACTAACTCAGGCAATGTAGGCTCAGGACAACTTTTCCAGGGAAAATAAACTGATTGATTTATGTACTGTGTTGCCACACAAGAGGATTCACCCAATATTAATATGCCTCCAAAAGCTCTGAGTCTATCATCTAATCTATCTGAATCTAGTTTTACAAATAGAATAATGGGGTTTTTTGGTGTTATGCTTGCAGGAAATTTTCTTATTATTGCTGGTGGTGTAATGTGCACAGTGCTGGGAATTTCTAGCTTTACAAGAGCCTAAATTTCTGGATAAATTAATACAATTACTATAATAACACCTAATGAGATATGACAAAGCAAAATGCATAGGGGAAGACAGATACCAGGAAAACATGTATCTGAAATAAACTTCAGTGTGACAAAGTCATACTCACTCAGACTTTCACCACAGTAAATTTGCGTAACGTTGTTTGTTCCAGTGGCTAAACTGCTGTACTGGGCATAGCTGACACAAAACTAATCTAGCTATCTCTACACTGTATTGCAGTGTGGAAGGTGGATGGATCCAAAGAAAGAAATTCACTTAGATAAATCAAAGTTAATTTACAGACCCCCCAGCTGAAAAACTATTAATAGGAGAAAAGCTTGAAAAAAGACCTTAGAGCCTGTGAGAAAGAGAGGATTGGTACAAAGCCTATTTTTCTGATGCTAGAGAAGATTATGGATGCAATCAACAGAAAGTAGGCATCTGGGTCAAAAAAGGAAGAGTTTGTCACTGATGTGGAATTCTCCAAGGTGCAACCTGGATGAGGGGGCAGAGTATCCTCAGCAAGTTCACAGATGATACAAAACTGAGAAAGCTGTGCTGCATCATGAGAGAGACATTCTGGAGAGATGTGCTGCCATCCAGCATGACCTGGACAGGCTGGAGAGATGGGCAGATTAAAAACTGATAAGATTCGAGAAGAGCAAGTGTAGGGTCCTGCACCCAGGAAGGAAGAACCCCAAGCACTAATATAGGTTAGGGGTGGACCTCTTGGGAAACAGTTCTGAGGAAAAGCATCTGGGAGTCCCGACAGATTGTAAATTACCCATGATCCATCAGTGTGCCCTTGCTGCCAAAAGGGCCAATGGGTTCCTGGGTTGCATAAAGAAGAGTGTGGCCAGTAGGCTGAGAGAGATCAATCTCCACCCTCTGTTCTGTGGTGAGGCCACAGCTGGAATACTGCATCCAGTTCTGGGCCCTCCAGTTCAAGAGACACAGGGATCTGCTGTTGAGAGTCCAGAGGAGGGTGACAAAGATGGCCGGGGGATGGGAACATCTCTCTTATGAGAAAAGGCTGGGAGAGCTGGGTCTCTTTAGACTCTTCACTTCTCCAAGTGAAGGCTGAGGGAAAACCTTTTTAATGTCTACAAGTATCTGAAGAGTGGGTGCAAGGAAGATGGAGCCAAATTCTTCTCATTAGTTCCCAGTGACAGGGTGAGGGACAACAGGTACAAGCTGGGACACAGGAAGTTCCATTTAGACATAAGAAAAAACTTCTTCACTGTGAGGGTGACAAGGCACTGGAAGAGGCTGCCCAGGTAGGCTGTGGATTCCCCTTCTCTGGAGACATTCAAACTGGATGCAGTCCTGTGTAATGTGCTCTAGGTGACCCTGCTTTAGTGGGAGAGTTGGACTAGATGATCTCTAGAGGCCCCTTCCAACTCTGACAATTCTGTGAACACACAGCCTTGGGGCAGGTGTTCTCAGGTCCTGCACCTGGCCTTATTTAGGTCACGAATCACCCAAGTTTCACATCGGTCTGAAACCGTCACTCAAAGGTTGATGAATTTTTCTGCCTTGTGCTATTCATGAAAAGTACTCCACTTTGGAGTCTATTGGCTCCTATTGGAGTTGTTCTCCATCTAAGGTATGATTTTGTTCTGGAGATTAAATGATGAGCCACAGAATTAAAAATGAACATAATTAAATAATAATTAATTTCTTTGTCAATGTGAGGCTTTGAGGAGAAAAAGAAAAACTTCAGAGGAGAAATAAATTCTCAGTGCTAGCTGGTTGCTTGCTGTGAGCTCAGCAACAAAAAAACAAGTCTTTCCTTTGTACCACTGATATACCAACCAGTCTCTATACCCTCTTTTATTTGCATAAACAATAGTAAATATTGTCATAAAAATGTGGCAAGAAATATACACAATTTCTGTCCTCTTTTGAGAGAATGTTTCACAGATGAGAAAATGCACTTTTGATTATTGCAAGTACTTATTAGCCAAGGGGGGAGAAAAAAAAAAAAAAAAAGCAAAGCAAGAAGTCTTTTTGAGGCTTGTTTGAAATTGCAAATATTCTCCTGATTTGCTCCGTTCTTCTTGCAGAATAGCAATGTGTTAGTTCCTAGCTCTGACTATCACAAGAGCAGAATAATAAAAGGTCTTCTTTGTTTTTAAATCAGCAGATAATTATTTTGGCAGTGTGCTACGTGTTATGTTGGGAGTAAAGAATATTTCTATAGCTATTCAGTATCTTAGGGCAAGAGAGGCAAACCACGGGATGTTGCAACATCACATGTCTGGAACAGTCACATGAAGCTGAGTATTCCCCCTAGGGAATGGGGACAGGAGTCCTAGTTTATGCTGTGCCACACAGTCACTCCCTTTCCTTGCCCTGCCCTTTGCCTCCCACTGTCTGTCTTCTGTTCACCAGTGGTGAGGATTTCCTCTGGATAGGAACCAACTCTAACACAGCAGTTCAGTGTTCAGCAAAATAAACCTTTCAGTCCCAAGGACCCAGAGCTGCACAAAGCACAGCACAACATCTCAGTGCTGAAGCACATATCCATGGCAGCAGCCACCCACCCTGACAGCTCAACAGACCAGGGACCTGCAGAGGGGTGCTTGGCTCATTGCACCCTTCTGCAGCACCCTGATAAGCACAAACTTGGGCTGTTGGATCCCTTTCCTTATCTCATTATGCACAGGAATCAGTTAGCATCTATGCCCAGAGAGCCATTGCATACAAGATTTTAGTATTGCTCATCAGTGCTGGAGCACTTAGGAGCACCTACTCCCACCCAGCTTAGTTGCTCTCACTGGTTTCACCAGTTCAAAGAACCACATGTGCAACCAGAAACCTTTGTAATGGACAACATCCTTTATATCTGGCATGTTAGAAGCTCAGTACTACAGCACTGACTCAGTTAAGTAGTCTTCAAAATCCCCTATCAGTGATAGGAATGTGGAGCAGTGGGATATGATGTTTAATTGGTGTTATCCAGGGAAGCAGCACTCCTCTACGGGTGCATCTTTCTCCTAAAGAAGCTGAGGAACCAAGCATCGCTTTTGGATATCAGTATTTTTTAAAAACCTGGTTTGAGAATAGTCAGCCTAGTTTATGACATTTCCACAGCTGTCTTTTTAGGAGGCTGAGGATCCATATCTGCATTCATCTTGAAGTAAAGACATCTTTATCTCCATCCCTGGTTAGCCTCAGGAGCAATGCCACTGAAGTCAATCGACTGCATAAACCGAGCACAAGCAAAGCCAAGCGCAGAATGCAAAGCAGAGTGACTCCCTGGCTGAGGGAGCAGAGCCATGTGCCAGGTGTAAACACCAAGAAGAAATTAAGTACAATGTGGACTACTCCTGGCAGTCACTGACCTGGCTTGGAACAGGCTGGGGGATCCCTGCACCAGCCACTGCTGTGGATATGCCACAGGAAGGTGAGGGGAAGTGAGATAAAGTTTTCTTCAAGGTGGCATTCAGGATTTGGTTATTTTTTTACAGTTTTATAGCTGTACCCAGAATAAATGATAAGACAAAGCACACTGCAGTCCTTAGGGGGCATCTGTTATAAAGCATTTCCCAGAGTTTCTTCTGACCTAGAAAGTGAAAAAGATTAAACTAGGACTAACAATCCCCACAAAACCATCACCAGGTTGGAAGTATCTATGTTTACAGTCACTCAGATAAGAATGATAGTGTATGAAGTAAGAAAAATAGAGAGAAAGCACAGCTTCTCACATATTTCACTATCCAAAGCTCTGACATTTTCCACTATATTTTTAATTATCTTTTTTAAAATATTTATGTTTACATTCAACAGATCCAGATTTTGGAACAGCTCATGTTCAAATGAGCCTGAAATTACCTCATAAAATAAAGAGTGATGTAGTATAAATTCTGCATCCCTGTGAAAGTTTTTATTATTTCAGGGAAAAAAAACCCCAAACATGTTTCCTTTAAAAATTTAAAATGTATTCACATTTGGAAGGTGGAAATCCTTTCTGCTTATTAAGGGACCTTGTAGAAATAGTGGTACAGTACACATGCTCCAGTGGTAGATTATGGCACGACATCAGTTATCAGTTCCTTAGCATTCTGACAATGGGTTACTACAGTATGTCACTGGTGCTTAAGTGTATATTTTCCTTTATGAAGATACTACGCTCCAAAATATGGTACCAGGAAGGATGTGCTAGTCACAATTCAAAATATGGGAGGATTAAAGGCTTTTATTAGCATTTTCTGATATATGTTTAAATCAAGTTCCTATTTTAACAAGATTCTGGGAGCTACCATCCTCCCTGAAGATACAATAGTCATGTAACAGAGCCAAGTCAGGGAAGAAAACACATTATTGCCCTTAGCGGGTATTGTTCATATATTTTACAGCAAATTTAGGAGTTAAAATAAAAGACTGTTGCATGTCCATATATGAAAAATATCCATTCATTTGCATATCATCATTTCACAGTCAGTACACCCAGACTCTGTGTCTAACAGAAAACATGGTGGGCAATTAGAGAAAATTATTGCCTTCAATGTCTTTGTAGCTGTAGTGGTCTGTCATGGGTGAGGTGAATGCCTCCTCTTTATCTGAAGTGCTGGGATGTGGCAGCTTCAGCAGCATCACCCTTGTCCTCCCACCAAATTCCTTCTCAGGCCAACAAACCTTCCCTCTGTGTTGTTTGCTTGCTGTACTGGAGACTTGTTTCAGAGCCTTTCATGTCTAGGCAGATCTGAACAGCTATGTTTTCTGCCAGGTTCATTTGCATTTAGTGCTAAAATCCACCATCTGTAATGTAGTAAAAAGGTCAGTGGGATAGAGCAGCTAACTTTGTTGAACTAAGTGTTTTCATGGGAGGTTTCCCCCTGAAGACTTAGCACTGCAAAAACATCAAGGAGACTGATCAGCTGCCCAAAGGGTTGTTTCAATGGCTAAGACACATGGTGAGTATCTGGGAAACTGTTTTCTCATCCTGAAATAATCCATCTTGGACTACATGCTGATCTCACCCTGCTGAGGCATAGCCTGAATAATCTACCAAAGGAACTAGACTCAGACTTATTTTCTCAAAAAGATGAAAATAGACCCCTGTAAGATTTAACCCTGGCCCTCTTCCTTCAAGTTGGAGGCAGGTTTGAAGGTATACCTTCCCTGGGGCTTAGGGAACAGCAAGTGTCTTTTATTAGGAAGAACTAACACAGAAGATGCTGGGACCTCCCTCATGTGTGCAATGGAAGCCTGGCTGATGGCTAGTACACGGCTTTTTACCAGAAGGAGGAGAGGAGAATAATCTCATCACTAACCCTGTTTAATACCAAATCAAAACTGGTCACTGGTATGTCAGGAAGAGCTTTGGATTCAGGGTCCAGTTCAAGCAGCTCTTAGGGTTGGAAGAAAAGTGCTCAGTCAGCTGAGGTCTCCTTGTAATTGGATAAAAGGAATGGCACGGTGCATCTGTACAGAGGGCCAAAGCATAGGCAGAGAAAAGGACTCTGCCATGGACAACACGCAGTCACTTATGTAAACCAACACCAGGGTCCTGGAAGCTTTAGCAGTAGGCAGCTAGTGTGCCTGGGTCCCTGGACAAGCCTTAGAAGCTGATGGAAGTGAGAGCTTTCCTTCTGGATGAGTCACAGACTGTTAGGGGTTGGAAGGGACCTCAAAAGTCATTGAGTCCAACCCCCCTGCCAGAGCAGGGTAACCTACAGAGGTCACACAGGAACACATCCAGGTGGGTTTTGAATGTCTCCAGAGAAGGAGACTCCACAACCTCCCTGGGCAGCCTGGTCCAGTGCTCTGTCTCCCTCACAGTACAAAAATTTTTTCCTCATGTTTATATGGAACCTCCTATGCTCAAGTTAATATCCATTGCCTCTTGTTCTATCACTGGGCATGATTGAGTAGAGACTGGCACCATCCTCCTGGCTCTCTCCCTTTACATATTTATAAACATTAATGAGGTCACCCCTCATTCTCCTCTTCTCCAAGCTGAAGAGACCCAGCTCCCCCAGCCTTTCCTCATAAGGGAGACTTTCCACTCCCTTATCATCTTGGTCACTCTGCACTGGACTCTTTCAAGCAGTTCCCAGTCCTTGAACTGAGGAGCCCAGAACTGGACACAATATTCCAGATGTGGCCTCACCAGGGCAGCATAGAGAGAGAGGAGAACCTCTCTTGACCTACCAGCTACCCTTCTCCTAATTCACCCCAGGATGCCATTGGCCACAAGGACACATTGCTGGCTCATGGTCATCCTTACATCCACCAGCACTCCCAGACCCCTTTCCCTTTCACTACTCTCCAAGAACTCAGTCCCAGACCTGTACTGGTTCTTGGGGTTGTCCCTACCTGTATATAAGACTCTACACTTGCCCTTGTAATTAATTAAATTTTTCCCTGCCCAAGTCCCTAGCCTGTCTAGGTCCCTCTGAATGGCAGCACAGCCTTCGGGGGGGGGCAGAAGAACTTAAATACTTCTTCCCTTATGGAGTGTGGACTGAAGAACTGTACTGCAGCCACAAGGGTCTGAGCACAAAAAGTCTCAGGGAGGAGAACAAGTACTTTTTCAAGCACCAACTGCAAAGGCAGGGGATGGGAACTGCACAGAGGGTAGAGAGGGGAAGATGGGCAAAGCACTGGCAGAGGACACAAAGGGAACAGCATGATGGAGCTGTTCCAGGCACTGGCTGCAGTGGCTGGTTGATGAGCAAGGAAACTTGCTGCTTAGTTCTGTCACACTTGGGGGAAAGACATTTTTTCCTAATTAACATACGTTCTCAAGAGATACCTGACTGCTCTTACCTTCCCAAGAGAATCACTAAGGACGTATATACTGAATAAACAGCCAAAGTTAATAAGTTACAACATCATAAAACTTGGTAAAGTTTGTGCTTTCTAGCAATCCTCAAAATATTATTTTTTGTCTTTTCTAGACTGCCTTTGATGCCACAGCTTCTAAAACTACTTAAGTGCTGGCTGTCATGATAAAAGACATGCTTAGGCTGCTACATAAATTGAAGAAGAGTTATGGTGTCAGTTTTTAGTTTGTATAAATTGAGAACTTTCTATGAAAATTAAACGAGATGCACAGCTTTTCATCAGTTAAAGATGCAGACCATTAGTGTTAGTTTCTGAACAGAAACTATAGTGCTCTGGTACAAAAAATGTGAGTCGTAGGCTTTTCACTTACTGTTTTCTAGGATGTTAGAATAATACAGTAAGGAAAATGTTTTATAAAATAACCAACATTATTTCTATACTCTAGGATTAAACATTAAGACAGTACTATAGACTATATAATGTAATTTTTTATATAGTAATTAAAATAGTTGTCTAAGTCTTAAGGAAGAAAAACACATTAAAGAAGACATTCAAGTCCAATTGTACAATTAAATCTTCTGCTTGTCATAACAGAGACATTTTTAAACTTATCTATGTGAAACAATAATTTTTAGCAGCTCATGGAGCTACTCAGAGAAACCATGGGAATTCTTTCTCTGTATGTTTCTTATTGGAGAGTAATATTTTCAGAACAGTGGTTTTTTTCAAACTCTGTTGGTATCTTCCTAGGATACTGATGCTTTGCAAAGAGAATTTGCTTTGGTTTTATACCAGAGAGGACAATGGTCCACAAACAGGGGCACTGTTTTATAGGGTGCAGCTCAGCAATGCCATACTTGTCCATACCTTACTGACTGTATCCAAACCCTTCTTTTTAAAAACTTGCAATGTTCCTTATGGATGTGTTCCCTCTATATAAGGAATCAAGAAGTTCTGAAACAGTGCTCCAACAAGGCAAAGAAAGGTATACAGACCCTGAGCACCACTTACTAGCCTTATGAATCAGACCATGAAATGCTGCAAAAAGTGTACATGGCTTGAATTTCATGGTTTTCTGTGTGGAAAGTTTAGCTGATAAAGAATTAAACTAAAATACTAGACACAAGGCTGTTTTGTTCCCCAAGATACAAAAATGTATTGGCTATGAGAGAATATATACCATAGGTCTTTCTACCCTACTCATTCAAAATTATTTTTCTATACAGATTTTAGGATGCTGTGTTAAAAAGTTGATATCCACATACTACCTTTCTACCCTATTTCAAAGTCATCTCATATGATGCCCTACAAAAGCACCCCATCATACCTGTATTTCACAGGAGTTAACCTGGCGGGGTGCTATAAATTAAAGCCAAGACCTCTTTGAAATGTCAGTGCACTTCTCTTTTTATCCAGATCAATGAAATAGTCTAATTAAATTGGCAGAATTCTTGGGTCCTCGATTACAACATCTGTTCTGCTGTGGAATGATCCAGCACAACCATCTGTCTTTCACCATGCAAAGCAAGTTGCTGAAGAAAGATTTAATATTTTTTGACAGCAAAGGATAGAAATGAACACGAACCCAAATTTAAAGCCACGTTCTTCAGACTGTCAAGGTTAAGTACTGGAGTTAACCAGTACATGGACCAGCATATTGGACCAGGGAGAGTTGGTTTGTGCCAGACCATTATTAGAGAAGGACAAGTATCAAATGAATGCTATTGGAGCTCACAGGGTTCATTAAAATTTTTGACTCCCAAAGTTAAGCCTGAGGCATTCTTTTTTGAGGCTCTCTGGAGTGAAATAAATTGTTGCTATCCTAAATGCAGTCTTCAGTGTGAAATTTGCCAACAGTAGAGAAAAAAATCTTCCCTCTCCCCATTGTATCATCCATGCCAGAAGCCCCACCAGTGTATAGCTAATTGTGCTGACAAGACAGTATTTCCGTCAGCATAAATAACCTGGTTATTTGAGTGACAGCTTTACCTCTACCAGACTAGGATGTTTCACCTGTGGCTGCCCAGGTTGCAATACCCAGATTGAGAGGACACATCTCAGAGGTGAGCCCAGGCCTTTCATTCATGTTCTTCTACAGTGAGCTTTGCCTTGGCTCCCTTGTCCCCAGGCATGAGTGGTCAGGTGTTGCAGCAAAAGTGTACATGGATTAATAGCCCACGTCAGAATGAACAAGTGTGCTTAGTCTGTCTTTGAGAGGCCCAAATCCTGGTTTCCAGGGACCACGAAGATCAAATGTTTCCAGTAGGAAAATGTTGTTTTCATCCTGGCTGGAACATTTCTGTTGTAAAACTACTGGTGCAAAATACCTCTCTGACTGAGGGGAAAGGTTGTGCAACCCATAGGGCTAACTTTCAGGTGGATCCCTCCATTTTACTGGTAAAAAACGATGACTGTTCAAAGGGCAGCAGCAGAGACAGACATTCTGCAATCGTCTCATGACTTGCAGCTCCAGTCTGGCACTGGATATCATATATAAAATGCATTAGTCATATGCAAACTATGTCTTTTTCTGCCTGTCCAGAATGTGAGCAGTGGCTTTAGCAATAGTGCCTAACATTAATACTAGTGTCTTCTTACCATGTGGAACTGGTGAAGACAGCCAAAAGTCAGGACACTTTGTTATGATACTGAAAGAAGAGGTAATGCTGTGTTTAAGGTGAGGGAATCAAACCATCATTGCCCACTTCTGTATTGGTACCTGCCATAAGGTACTGATACATAAGGATGGCATGTGGTTTGTTTTGTCCAAAGATTCAGTATTTCAATGAGTTCCACAGAAATATAGGTCCTATATTCCACTCTGATCTTCCTTCTTTCACATTTAATTTCCAGTAATTGAAAGTTTTCTGTGTAGCCCACTGATCTTTTTTCCACATATTGCAGTTCCTTTCCTCTCCTCTTCTCATGGTTGTGCTGGTTTTTACTCTCCCATACTGTGAGATTTCCTTGTTTTTTTTCTCATCGTTGTTGGAGGTTTCATTTATTTGTTTGGCTTTTTGAGAGTACTAGAAGCTTTCCTCATTGACTGAAGGGGAAGCACCACAAGGAGAGGAAAGCATCATCCTGCCATGGTGTGGTCACTGAAAGCCATTGGGGTTTTTATCACTTCAGGCACCCATTTTCTTTCAACCAGTTGCTTCTGCTCAGCCTAAAGAGGGAGACATTAACAGGCATGTACTGCACCTCCCTAATCACATTATAGTTATCACTATATATCTATATATCTAGGCCCATTGAAATCATCTCCTGCTGACTTCACTGGTCTTTAGGGCCCACTGCAAGGTCTTGACACTCAACAGCAAGAGATGGTGTACATAATGTCCCCTACATACTCAGCCTCTCCTTTCTCCTCCAGTTCCCAAAATGAGGGAGACCCTACCAGGTCTTACTGCATGTTAAAATGCTGGGTTAACATTTCGAGGTAATTTGTTTGGCCTGAAAGGCAGATACAGTAAATGTGTTAGTGGCAACATGCTCCTTTTATTCCCCTTCTCCCTAATGCCTCTGTAAAGCTGTGGTTTGCAAAGACTCTAATTAGAAAAAAGGAATTCTGCCTGTTTTCCAGCTGGGTTTTCTTGGATTTAATTGTCATTTTACATTTTATTTTTATTGATTGTGTGCAAAACAAATTGGTATAATCCTCCAAACCAAAATAGATATAATCCTCCAAGCCATCAGGGAATGTACTAATGGAGAGAGAGAGTTATGATAAAAATAACCCACTTCACCCTGGCAAATATCTCTCAACAGAAGCTACCATCTCTCATGAAGACCAAAATCCCTTATTTCCACAGCACTATTTTGATTTCATGAGTTTCAGAGTTTTCTAAAACTGATTGAATGACACTTTTTTTTTTTTAATCTAATAAAACTGGTTTCAGTCCAGGCTCTGGGGTCATCAATGACTGCCATAGCCTTCAGCAAGAACTGGTTTTAGCTGTTTTCTTCATTCTCAGATATTAAAAATTCTCCTTCTCCCAGATGATCACTGGTCTTATACATCAAGCTACATCTGCAGCAGAGGTTGATGTCTGCCTCAGTGGCCCATCTGGCAAGAATGAATGTGCTTCATTAAGGAATATCATATGACAGGTGATGACATGCCAAAGCCATGACACATAGATTACTTGTGCCTGATGTCAGTTCTCTACACTGCCAGTTCAAATACACATCTTCCTTCAGGATGGGGGTGATGCACATTGACACCTGGCATATGGCAACAAATCTTCTGCAGTCCCAGGAAAGGAAAGGTGAAAACACATGTGTCAGCTACAGTGGAGGTAAATCAAAAACTATTGGAAGACAATGTAGTACTGACAAAAAGGAAATAAACCTGATATTCTAGTGAGGATGAGAGGCACAGCTTTAGGCAGAATGGGTAAGATCTTTCTTTAGAAAACACCCTCCCTGCAGTGATGCTTAGGCAGAATGTAGGCACCTAGATGTCAGGCAGCTTTACAAACTGCCCAAAATGCATTTCTTTAACCACTGTGCACACACACAATGTTTTCTGCCTTAGTGCCATGGGTGTCTAATAGCCCAAGTTCATGAGAAAAGTGCCCACTGTCCCAACAGCCCAAAGCCTGGGTAGGAGATTAATAGGTAGATATTAATTTACTGCTGGATTAGCATGACAAATGAAAGGCTAGCAAAGCTCGGATGGGCCTGGTGTGGGCAAATTAAATGATGTTAACAGTTGCCACTGAAGTGTTAGAGATCAGTACAGAGAATGCACTGAAGAAGCACATATAGCACATCCATTAAAATGGGTGAGGAGCCAGATTCATCACTGGGTTTTCCTGTAGCAGATAAAATTCCTTTTGTTTTAGTCTAGTTTAATGAAAAATCAGGTTCAAATCTTTACAGTCAAAGTTGGGACTAGGAGAGAATTTTTAATAGCAAATATAAAAGATGTACCAGGTTATTTTTTAACTCAGTGTCCACTAGAATGTCTGGGTGTGACAAAACTTTGTTACAATTTTACTTTTTTTTTTTTTTTTTTTTTTTT